>PVIA01003889.1:0-34885 GCA_004024845.1 Tonatia bakeri | reverse complement strand
ACGATATAAAATGGAGTGAAAATAGCCTCTTCAACAAATGGTGCTGGGAGAATTGGACAGCTACGTGCAAAAAAATGAAACTAGAACACCAACTTACACCTTATACAAAAATAAACTCAAGATGGATAAAAGACTTAAATATAAACCATGACACCATTAAAGTACTAGAAGAGAACATAGGTAGGAAAATCTCAGATATTTCACGCAGAAACTTTTTTACTGACACGTCCCCTAGAGCAAGAGACATAAAGGAAAGAATAAACAAATGGCACCTCATCAAAATAAAAAGCTTCTGCACAGCTAAAGAAAACACTATCAAAATAAAAAGAGAATCAACTGTATGGGAAAACATATTTGCCAATGATACCTCAGACGAGGGCTTAATCTCCAAAATATATAAAGAACTTACACGATTATACTCTAAGAAGATAAGCAACCCAATTAAAAAATGGGCAAAGGACTTGAACAGACACTTCTCCAAGGAGGCCATACAGAAGATCCAAAATCATATGAAACGATGTTCAATATTGCTAGCTATCAGAGAGATGCAGATTAAAACCACAATGAGGTACCACTTCACACCAGTCAGAATGGCCATCATAAGCAAAACAACAAACAACAAGTGTTGGAGAGGTTGTGGAGAAAAGGGGACCCTAGTGCACTGTTGGTGGGACTGCAGACTGGTACAACCACTGTGGAAAACAGTATGGAATTTTGTCAGAAAACTCAAAATGGATCTGCCTTTTGACCCAGCAATTCCACTGCTGGGACTATATCCTAAGAATCCTAAAACACCAGTCCAAAAGAACCTTTGCACCCCAATGTTCATAGCAGCACAATTTACAATAGCTAAGTGCTGGAAGCAACCTAGAAGCCCATCAGTAAATGAATGGATCAAAAACTATGGTACATCTACACAATGGAATTCTATGCAGCAGAAAGAAGGAGCTCCTACCCTTTGCAATTTCATGGATGCAACTGGAAAGCATTATGCTAAGCGAAATAAGCCAGGCAGTGAAAGATAAATACCATATAATTTCACCTTTAACAGGAACCTAAACAACAAAACAAAGAAACAAGCAAAATATAGTCAAAGACACTGCATTAGAGGACAGGCAGAAAGTGACCAGAGGAGAGAGAAGAGGGAATTTCAGGGGAAAAGGGGAAGGGTTTGCAGGAACAAAGTGAAAAGACACATGGATAAAAACTAGGGGGAGGGTGGTAATGGGAGGGAAGTTGGGGAGGGTGGGATTGATTGGGAGTAAAGGGGAGAAAACTGTACTTGAACAATCATTTAAATAAAACGGAAAAAAAAGAAATGGTTGATTATGGTCACAAAATAGAGGAAGAAGTGAAGGAAGGCTATGCAAAGTGAAATAAAGGAAAATGTACAGGGAACCAACAGTAATGGGAAGGAAACTAGAACTCAATGATTTGGAACAGAAGGAAGAAATAAAAAATCAACAAGAACAGAATAAAGAAACAAGGATTCAAAAAATGAGGAGAGGCTTAGGAACCTCTGGGACAACTTGAAATGCTCCAACATTCAAATCATAAGGGTGCCAGAAGGAGAAGAGGAAGAACAAGAAATGGAAAACTCATTTGAACAAATAATAAGGAAGAACTTCCCCAATCTGGCAAAGGAACTAGATTTCAAGGAATTTTAGGAAGCTCAGAGAGTCACAAAGAAGTTGGATCCAAGGAAGCACACACCAAGGTACACCATAATTACATTACCCAAGATTAAAGATAAGGTGAGAATCTTAAAAATATCAGGAGAAAAGGAGACAGTTATTTATGAAGGAGTTCCCATCAGACTGTCAGCTGATTTCTCAAAAGAGACCTTGCAGGCAAGAAGGGGATGGACAGAAGTATTCCAAATCCTGAAAGGCAAAGACCTTCAAAGACTACATCAAAGACTACTCTATTCAGCAAAGCTATCATTTAGAATGAAAGGGTAGATAAAGTGCTTCCTAAATAAGGTCAAGTTAAAGTTCATCATAATCAAGCTCTTATTATATGAAATGTTAAACTGACTGTGTTACAGTCTGTCAAGGCTTGGCAGGTCCACTCTAGATTTGGGCAGATGGAAGAAAACATGCAGAGCCATGGGGATGCTTGATGTGCCTTTATTTATGAGCAGGTGAGCCATGCACGCTGCAAGCTGTGTGTGTCCAGTGGGAAGCCCCTATCCCCTTAAGTACTAGAAGCAAACAAAGCTGGTAGAAAACCAAGATATTGTATAGCATAGTGCACTTCTGCATGCGAGCCCACTTCATGGTGGGAACCGTCTATTGGACCCACTCTCAAGGCTATGAGAACACTACTTATCAGGCTCATTCAAGGTTATAGGAAACTGCTTCCCTTAGTTACTGAGACACCTGGATGTGGAAGCCAGACTGCCTCTGTTTACCCTGCAATCCACCCCTTCTGGGTTCCTCACTGTACAATCTATGTTCCCTTGGTGAGGAGGGCAGAGCCCTACTCCCACAAACCACAACAGCAGTGTAGGCTACAGCAACAAGCAAGCAAAACACAAGCACAGTTGCCCAAGACAGCTAGAACACTGTCATTCAGTGTTTAGTGATGCCCACCATTCCTGCAAGGGATCACCTATCAGGTGTTCAATGGCATAGGTCTCAGAAGTTAATGCCCATAAAGCTTGACTAACATTGTGGTGGACATCAGGAACATATACACAGCATTCTGTTGCTACTAGGGCACATACCCCACCTTGGGATGCAGTAAGCATATATAAAGCCATATGATTTTGCAAGGCTACTTTTCTCAGTTGATACACTTCCTCATTTAATAGGCTTAAGGAATCATGTGTTACATTCAATGCCGGAGCAGTGTGCAAAGACAAAGCAATTATCTTAGTCTCAGTGACTATGGAAGCAGCTTGAGGTGAAAAAATAGCTAATGGATAATACCACCAGGGAGTAAGCTTTATATGGTGTTGTGCTTTAAACGCTTCCAAATTTGTTGGCTGGCTTACAAGAATTTTTTCAACTTGAGCAGGCAAATAGGGGAATCTCCAAGTACAATGGCCAGTCGAATTTTTAGGCAGCTCAGGCCACCCATGTGAACCACACACCCAGAGGGCTCCAGTAGGAACTGCAGCCCATGCATTATTCAGTACCTCACAGAAATGCTTTAGAGTCTAAGTCTCACACAGACCTGTCGAAGTCCAGTGCACCTGGGCTTGTCCTTTGGGATTCTCAATGCAAAGGGCAGGTGGTCCAGTCAGCTCCATGGCTCCAGCTTTGAGCCACCCTGAGCCATCCTGTATGGAGTGATTGCTTAATGGCTGGGGTTGGTCATACCGCTGTTTTGTCCCAGCATAGATGTCAGTCCATGGTAACATTCCACCAGGGATGTTCTGTTTCATTGCTTCTGAAGCCAAGTCCAATTTGAGACAGAAGCAGGAGAGATGCACCATGGGAGGCCAGCAGACATGCTTAGGAGAAGTTCAATGCAGACCCAGCATGATGATTGGTTAGCCACTGAGGCATAGGTATGGACCCAGTGAACTAAAGTGTTATTCTGTACCCTACGGGCGAAAAGACAAGGCAGTTATAGGCACCAGTAAGGGCAAGTCAGGACCCTTCAGGCAATAAACAAGCAAGCTTCTTGTCAGCCAATAAGGTAGTGGCTGGCAGAGGGTGTCTTCCTAGGTGTGAATACCATACCTTTCGTGCCTCAATTGGGGGCTCAGCATCTACTTGTAACAACAGTGGAGAACTCATGATGGGCCACAGAGAAATCACAAAAGTGCCTGGTGAAGCATTTCATGGTTTGCTGGTCCTAAGTATATCAACTTTAAGACTGGGGGACAGGTCCCAATCACCCAGGGCACTATTTATGTTTCTTTCCACCTCTTGTCCCCAAGGGGCAACAAGAGCCACCCAATGCATGTGAGGGGCTTTTATTTCCTAAGGCCACATCCAAGTGGCTGTTCACCCTCATTCCAGGTCCTCTGGAGTAGGCAAGAGAATATTTCCTGTTTTCCTGTGCCTGGTTTCAGCAAACCATCCTTAATCTGTACCTGCAGCTGATTTGGAGCTGCAGTCTGGTGGAGCGGCACTTGCACCAGGGCTGGGTCCCCCCTCTGACTTCTCTCATTTAGAATCTGGAGGACAGTGTATAAGCATTTCATCTAACCCTTGAGCGTGGGTGGAGGCAGCCTCATCTCACAGGCCCTGTTTTAAGAAACCATTGTACTATTCAATCATTCCAGCAGCTTGGGAATGATAGGCCACATGAAATTTACAGTTAATCTTCAAGTCTTAAGCCCATTGTTGTACGAAGGCCTCAGTAAAACGTGTCCCCTGATCACTTTCAATGATTAAGGGTCATTCATAAGCAGCACATAAATATTCCAAAGCAGCAATTACTGCTTTCTGTTCTGGGTGCCATGTGGGATAAGCAGCTAAAAGTCCCATAGCCACATCTACACCTGTAATGGAATACTTATATCCCTCTGAGCTAGGTAGGGGCCCAATTACATCCACCTGCTACTAGGTCAGTGGTACCCATCCCTGCACCACCTGTCCAGCATTTCCCACAGGCCTTTGGGGATGCTCTCATGAGCAGACAACATAGATCTCACAAGCTTCTTGTACTTCTGCCAAGGTGGCGGGTAACCCCCAAGTTTTGATAGTGGACCATATGGGACCATACTACCAGAAATGGACTGATGCAGACTCCAGCCCATAGTGTCCGTGTCATTATGGATGAAATGAGACATTCACATGGGCTACTGAGTCCAGCATGTAAGAGGTGACAGTGTGGCTACTGGGCTACTTCCCTTCCTGATGGGCTGGTAGGTACCATTTCCAGCCACTGTACCTTGGCTGGAGTATCAGCCTTACCATTCCCAGGGGAAGCAAGAGGGGCATAACCAGTTCCATGATGTGCTGTGATTTGTTTCTGGTGGCCTAACTCCCAGAGATCTTGCTACAAGACCTGTCTTTGGGGAACTCTGTCCCACAGAGCTCTCCCAGCTGCTGCAGATGAGAATGAGTCATCCCGGACACAATCTGTTCTGGTGGGAAAGGGGGTGGCAATTCCCTCTAGTGGAGAATGCCCTGTGCCCTTCTCTGAAATGGGTTTTATTGGGATCAGTATGTGCAGGGATATACAGCATAAATGCACAGCTTATCAGTCAATGTCCAAAGGCTATAGTTATAAAAAACCTGATATTATCTATAGATGACAATTGAAGAAACAGAGTTCTGTCTCAGGTCAGGGTCTGTTAGACATGCTGGTGCCAGATGGTTGTTAAGGCATATTTTCTAAGATAGGGAGTTCACTCCTTATGCTTTGAACTTAAACATCTGGTTTATACCAATAGGGCTATAGCAAAGCAAAACAAGCTTCTAAGGATACAATGTATACTTCAGGCCTGATTTCCCATGGGAATCCTTGGTGTTAGTATCAGGTTGTGCCTACCACCAGCATTCCTGGCTTTCCAGTTGAGACTTATAGGCATGGCCTTGCTCACGCAGGGCTACAGTCTCCAAAACCACACAAAGTGGTCCCCAACATCTGTCCCCACAATGGCATATGTGTAACCATCCTTTTATTTATTTGTATGCCATCTAGAGATCCACAACACTAGTCCCCAGTACACTACCCAACTATCAATGCAAATAGTCACGGTCAGTGGCTCATTAATAACCAGGAGCCACACAGTACACTCGTGCCCACTGGTTACTCTGACCTATGTCAGTGTTGAACCAGATTGTGTCTGTCTCTAGGTGGATTGCCACAGGAGTCCATGTAGCAGGCTGACGCCTACTGGACCCATGAGTGTATAATGCATCTGATGAAATAGGTGCCTGCCCTTTGTGGAAGGGGCTAGCTTCCATCTCTTCTATAGGGGCAGTAACAGTAGATTTCTCAGCTACATAAATAACAGGACCAAGCGCTTACTGTAGCTCAGCCCACAAGGGACTAGTGGACAGAGTACTCCTTTGTTACAGATAAGCTCTCCACTTAGTCAACGTGGGCATCTGAGATGTCCCACTATGAGGCTTGGCCATCCATTCCTGGACCCACCCTGCAATGGGATAAGTGGTTCTAACTGTCACAGGGGCAGTTCCTGTTATAGCCTCCATGGCCAACAGGGCAGCATATATTGCAGCCAATTGCTTTTCAGTCAAGGAGTACCATACCTCTGCTCCCTTCCATACTTGGGATCAGAAACCCAAGGGTTGACATAGCCATTTCTATCACTGCCACAAACCCCATTCAGAGCCTTCCTGTCTCACACATACATCTAGCTCACAGGGTCTAGCAGGACCCAGAGCATGCAAGGACTGGGCATGCTTAACAATGTGCTTTGCTCTTTGGAACACATATTCTGAGGTCCAGGTCCAGTCCCAGTTCACTCCCTTTTTCACCAAAGAGTACAAGAAATGTACTGATGCAGACTCCAGCCCATAGTGTCCGTGTCATTATGGATGAAATGAGACATTCACATGGGCTACTGAGTCCAGTGGAGGAAAAGGGACAGCATGACTTTTCTCTCAAGGGGAGCAAAAGCTGCTTCCACTGCCATGACAGGCCTTTATTGGGTTTCTCTGCCCATTACATGATGGTTCTCATTTATTATGCACAGGCTCTTTAGGTGGTTACCTTTCACAGAAAACAAAGGAGTCAGTGCTGCTAATGACATCATAGAGAGGGATATTTGTAAATAATAAGGCAAAAGTGGTTGAACTGGTTACACTGGTCCTTGGAAGGTTTAGAATGGTTTTTAAGAAGTTATTCTGCAGTAAATGTTTGCCACTGAGGGCTGGGTCCATGCCACACAGGATGGTCTACTACAATGAACAAGCTGGGCTAGATGGGGCACAAATGCTCTCTGGTACCTCAACAGGTCCAAAAATGTCTGGAGCTGTTTCACAGTGGTAGGGGTCAGATATTCCTGAATTTTATCTATCACCACATGAGGGATGACTTTTGTCTTACCTGACCAGACAACCCCCAATAATTTGACAGACAATCTAGGAAACCTAACACTTGTTGGACATTTGTAGGGGACCAATGAATAGCCAATTTGACATGTGGCCTCTGGCCAATTTGACACCAATCCCTGAAGATGGGTCCCTTGGCCTCTCCCCTGGCCAAAAGTTCAAAGGATATTTCCTCCCTCATTTCAGGAGGTTGACACAGCCAGATGATCTTCCAGCCGGACCAAACACACTTCTTGAGGCTCTTGAGGCACACTCCTGGTATTCCCCATCAGTTTCTTCTTCTTCTGGGGCTGCAGGAAGCATTGGTCAGCTCACAGCTGCTTCCAGAGTTCTAACAGGTAAGTGTTTGGCTTCCTGTCAATCTTAATGCAATCTACTCCAGCCTGTAAAAGATTGGACCACATCTGTATTCTGGTCACCCACATGGGGGCACTGTTTGATCAAGGAACAGAGGAACTCGGAAAAACTTCGCAAACAGCTTTTTGTTGGAGGCAAGACTCTGCTTCTCCCAGACTGGCCACTGTTGTCATGATGTCATTTATGCAATGACTGACATAAGGCATGAGAATCACCCTCAGTGAGCCAAAGGAGACAGGGGTGTGTACACAATATCCCTCATTCCAGCTATAAAACATTCATTGTCAGGGCCCTGTATATTGAGATTGAACATGGCCCAATGCATGCCCAGCTCTTACAAGATTTGCACTAAGTTTGTAAAGGACTGCCACTTACTCACCACTTCTGGCACATCACTCATATTTGCCCAGACAGTACTGATAGCTGCCATTACCCACTCCATCAGAAAATGTGAGTCCTGCACCCCACCATGCCTCAGGCTATTCTGCAGCTTTTGGTGCAGGGAGGGATGTGTCTTGATGGATGCTAATTTTTCCATCTCATTGTCAGTACATATAATGCTATCCACCCCTAAATCCCACAGGTGCAAGAGCCATGCAGTTAAGGCCTCTCTAGGTCACTGGCAAAACTGATTCATGAGATCGACCAGTTTCCCCTGGGTATTGGCCTGTAAGTGGTATGATCTATCATCTGAAATGGACCCACAGGGTTCTCCCTGGGTGCCACTGTTTGCTGGGATTTCATTTTCTGTAATACCTCAGGGCAGGCCTTGCAGGAAAACGGTTCCACATCAAAGTCATCTTCCTCCAACTCTGATTCGTCAGCTGCGGCAGGGGATGGAATCAGTGTTGCTATTCTGCTGCTCGCAGATCTTTTTCCAGAGCACCAATTCTGGCTTCCAGGACTTCTTCTTGTCCTTGGAACTCATGTAGTTTCACTGTGGCATCTCCATCTCAGCTCAGAAAGCTGAAAGAAACACTCAACCCACAATCCCCGTGGCTGCACAGGCACTGGGCCACTCCAGGGTCTCCCCAACCTCCCGAAGGGCTTTCTACATGGTATCAGGTGTGCCACTGACATTGGGCCACTCCCTGGGTGGGGCCCACAATGCCAGGAGGCTCGCCACCAGGTGCCCCATCCTGGTATCAGACTACCCATCAAGGATCTCCTCAGGGGACCTGGGGGCTCCTCCATTTCCACACCATCAATCCTCCTGATGTCCCCAATTATGTGGCAGCCTGTCAAGGCCTGGCAGGTCTACTCTAGATTCAGGCAGACAGAAGAAAACGTGCAGAGCCATGGGAATGCTTGAGGTGCCTTTATTCATAGGCAGGTGAGCCATGCATGCTGCAAGCTGTGTGTGTCTAGTGGGAAGCCCCTATCCCCTTAAGTACTAGAGGCAAACAAAGCTGGTAGAAAACCAAGATATTGTATAGCATAGTGTGCTTTTGCACAGACAAGCCTATTCCATGTTATGGGAACTGTTTATCAGACCCAGTCGCAAAGCTATGAGAACGCTACTTATCAGGGCCATTCAAGGCTATGGGAAACTACTTTGCTTAGTTACCCAGATACCTAAGTGAGGAAGCCAGACTTCTTCTGTTTACCCTACATGGATTAATCTAACAAAAAAGGAGAAGATGGACTTATCTAACATGTACTTATCTAACAAAAAGAAGATCAAAACTATGAACACTAAAATAACAACAAACTCACAAATATCAATAACCACTTAAAAAAACAAACTAAGCAAACAGCTAGAACAGGAACAGAATCACAGAAATGGAGATCACATGGAGGGTTATCAGCATGGAGGGGGAAGGGGAGAATGGGGGTAAAGGTACAGGAAGTAAGAAGCATAATTGGTAGGTACAAAATAGACAGGGGGTAGGTAAGGATAGTATAGAAAATGTAGAAGCCAAGGAACTTATATGTATGACCCACAGACATGAACTAAGGGAGTGGGATGCTGGAGGGAATGGGGGTGCAGGGCAGAGGGGGATAAAGTGGAGAAAAAAATGGGACAACTATAATAGCATAGTCAATAAAATATACTCTAAAAAGCCTCCAGAAGCTTTCATATGAGATCAAGGTCTAAATCTTTCTATGTCCAAGATGACCTTATGCAGGTTGTCTTGCTTGCCTCTAGGATCTGTCGGCCCTACTGTCCCCCTTCTCCCTGCTCTCAGCCACACAGGCCTGTTTCAGTTCTCCCAGTGCTCCAGGCTTCTCCTGCTTCACGGCCTTTGCACATGCTTCTCCTTTTTTTTTTTTTAGCAACCCTCTTTCCTACCATCACATATTTCAAGTGTCAGCTCCCACAAACCTCCTCAGAGTGCCTTCACCATCACTCCAGAGGAACTACATCCTACTAGGCCTTAGTGGGTGCTCAGTTAAACGTTTGTTTGAGAAACATGGAATGGTACCAAGCGCAAAAATCACCACTGCCCTCTTTCACATTTGTAGTGTCAGGGAACTAGATGAGGAGAGATGTAACTTAGTTATGCAACACTAGACCTGAATTGCACCAAGTAGTTATACTCTGTAAAAATCCAGTTTAGTAGATCCAACTGGTATATATCTACAGGTATACCCATATTCTTATAATAAGGAACTCTAATCTATATCAGAATTCTCCTACACATAAATATTGGGAGGAGTTACTGAAAATGTGGCTTATTTTTGAGTGCAAATTAAAAAATACTCATGGCTATAAATACCATAGGTATGCTGACCATTCCCAAATTTACATACTTAGCCCTTACTTCTTCCTTAACTCTAGATTTTTTTCTTTTTGATTTTATTTATTTCTTTTTAGAGAGGGGAAGGGAGGGAGAAAAGAGGGAGAGAAACATCAATGTATGGTTGCCTCTCACACACTCCCTTCTGGGGACCTGGCCCACAACCCAGGCATGTGCCCTGACCAGAAATCAAACCAGCGACCATTTGGTTCTCAGGGTGGTGCTCAATCCACTGAGCCACACCAGCCAGGGCCTTAACTCTAGATTCTTACATCCTATGGCTGTCTCAACATTGCCTCTTGGAGTTCTAACATCTTTCACATAGCATGTCAACCCTCTCAGCCCTACCCAGTCCTGCTCTAGTCACAGTCTCTCCCATGTCACAAAGGAAAACTGTATCCTTCCAATTCACAGGCCAGCAACCTTTCAACTTATCCTTGACTCCTTTTCCACAACCCAGATCTAATCCATGAGCAAATCCCTTCAAAATACATCCAGAATGCCACTACTCCTGGCGCTTTGCTCCTACTGGGTCTTGGACATCGTGCTCTCAGGTGTGAACTACTGATCATTGTATAACTTGCATCTTGCTTCCATACCTGAGCCTTTGGTCTGTCCTCCACACATCAGTCACTGTCATCCTTTTACAACAGAAATTTGTTCTAAACAAACACTTCTTCTTACCCATGTTACCAGACTAAATGGGTTTGTTTATACTCATAAAAGCCCAATAAGACACAAATGCTTGCAGTAAAGAAAGTAAGGGTTTATTTTCAGGAAGTGGTCCATGGCCAGAGACATGTGAGCTAATACTCAAAGACCTGGTTTCCGATGTCTTCCAGAGGTTGGGTTATACAGGGGAAAAATCAAATCATGGCTACTAAGTGAGTTAGGGTTGAAATCAGGGTTGTTGTCTCTTGTTTGGCTGGTGCTTTGATAGAGGGTAGCTGATTAGTGCACCTGGTCCTGATGTCATAGCATTGCTTCATCTGGTTTCCCACTTTTCCGGGCCTGGGGCTGAAACACAACTGAGGCCTAGATGTTACCTGTAGTTTGACCTGAAAATCTGTCTCTGGGGTTAACAGACCCAAGGCTTCATTCCTAAGACTATTTGATGCCTACCATAACCTTATTGTCCTGAGGGCTCAATGATTAAGGGAGCAGTTGTGCAAGGGAGAGGAAGGGCGTTGAGTCAAGATCCTGGGTAAGGCCAGTTGAATCAAAAGGAAAGAAAGGAGGAAATGTAATACTCCAGAAATAAAATTTCTACTTGGTTACACCCAAGGGGAACCCAGCACTCACTGTGGCCTTCAAGGCCCTAAACACATGGCCCCTGTGACCCTCTGACCTCAGGTCTTACCATGCTCCCCTTCCTCCTTCTGTAATCCTGTAGCCCTTTCTTAACCCTGCAAAATGTTTCCCTCAGGGACTTTGCATCTGTCATCCCCTTGGCCTAGGATGCCCTCTACCCAGACTTCTGTGGGTAATTTCCCCGGCTTCTCTAGAGTGCAATTCCATGCTCCATGTTCAGCAGGCCTCCCATGAACACCCAACCTAAACGATAATAAACCAGGCACTGAAGGTCACCTGGGCAGAAAGCCCCAGGAACCTAGCAACAGCAGAAACTAGGAAAACAAGTATTGTAGGGTGGGATCTTGCCCCCTGGCTGAACTTTCTTCCCCTGGCATGTCTCCAATCATGCGGTAGACCCCTTTAGAGGAGGAACAAGGGGTCCAGAGAATACCCTCATACAATTCCTTATAAGCCCTTGCAACACCACTCTCTTAATCATTAAATTCTCAGGATAACAAGGTTCTGGTCCACATGAAATAATCTTAGGAACAAAGCCTCAAGTCTGTTGACTATAGAGACAGAGTTTTGATCAAACTAAAGATAATGTCTAGGCCTCAGGTGCATTTCAGCTCCAGGCCCAGAAATGCAGCAAAAACGGATGAAGCAATGCCACAGCTGACATCAGGACCAGCTGCAATGACTAAATGATCCCTTACCCTAGGACTGACCAATTGGTAGAGACTACATCCCTAAAGGAACACACCTGGAAAGCTGATGAATATTCCATTAAGGTCCTCCCTTAATACCTCCCCTAAAATCCTTGCCTTTGGAAAACAGATAAAACCCTTTAAGACAAAGAACCTAGTGTCTCTCTCTCTCCCTCTCCCTCTCTCCCTCTCTATCTCTCCCTGCTCCCACACCTTTGCCCACCACCTTCTTAGTCATATTCTCTCTCTTTCTCCACCTTTCCTCCCCTTTTCTTCCCTCAAAGTTTATACTTTTGTTTTCTTTCTCCTAAGCTCCAAGGACCCTTCTTTTGCCTCTGTAACTTGTTTCTAGCTGGCTTACTTCTTCTAAGGCTCACTTATTCTTTGTGACCTTCTAAATAAATTTTCACTTGTATTTGAGTCAGCTCCGAATTCTTTCTTAGCCAAACTCAAGGACCAGGGTACAACATCTGGTGGGGTTCTCCATTTGCAGACTTACTCTTTGGTTTATGTTTTGCCTGTGAGCACCTGTCACTGCCTACCACACTAGATATTTTACCACTTTCTCCCCACTTCCTTGATGTGTATCATACATACAAAGAAATACTCATAACACATGGAACAGCTCACAATATCTTTATACACTGACACTTTAAGGGGAGTAGAGTTTGCCACCCCAAAATATGCCTATGGAATATTATTTTAGGCTGGCTAATTTTTAAGAAACAGCAGACAGGGGAGAAGCTCTGAAATCCAACTAGAAGTTCCCCTTTGTAAAAATACACTTACATTTGTAAGGAAAACCTTTATTTCTAAGAGTGTTTCCCTCACTGTACCAGGCCTACCTTCATTATCAATGGAGAAGGCATGGACTTAAATCTGCATAACAACCTTACCCTTGTTTATTGTGTTTTCCCTGGTAACCTCCCATAACTGACTCTCCCTCTCCAGAATCTTCTTTTGGCTTTAGCTGAAGGTGATATTTAATGTGATAGCTTCCATCATTTTGGTGAGTTACCCAGTGTTCCTGGGTCTTTTCCATGTGTACAGGAGGTAAACATGTTATTAAATATTAATATATTTTTTTCTTGATAATCTGGCTAGTGTTAATTTATTTATTAGTTTACACAAAAGAAACTTGAAGGGTAGAGGATAATTTTTCTTCCCCAATGCCTCCATGCCACAAACACTGGATAAAGAATTAGAACTTGGCCAGCTTTTAGAGACCCCTATGCCTCTTTTTAGTTGTAATTGAACCCATAAATTCCTATGCTGGACACAGATTAAGACCAATCACTAAAGCACCATGTATGCAACAAGGAAAGAGTTTATTTTGAGAGGCAGTCCAATGAAGAGTTAGGGTAAAGCCCAAATCTTCTTCCCTGAGCCAGGGCTCAGATCAAGTATGCTGAAGTGCTTGTTGGGCAAGTTTGAGCTGGAGGAACTTAGTGCTTGGCCACGTATGAATCTTCCTGCACAATGGACCCTTTTCTTCTGAAAGAGTTCTGGTGTTCAAGTTCTGGTCACCTCTCTGTGAGTCCTTGGGTTCTGGAGTGGGGAGGGGGTGAGACCTTGGTTCTGTGTGCAGCTGAACATCAAAGTTGTCTCCCTCAAAGCTTCTGCCACATGACTTGAGGTTTTGTTCTGTTGTCACTGAAAAGCAACAGAGTATGTTGTTAGAAACAGAATAGGACCATTTTGAGCTTGTTCTACAGTTCCATTGCTAGTCCTTGTCTAGGTTAGCATTTTCCCAACTTTCAACCTTCTTGGTTAATTTTGCCTGTTGTGAATTTTGTGTGTGCCTTCTGCAGTTCTCAAATCTAGTGTCAATCAGATATCCACTGGACTTAGGTTGGGTAGCCAACTGTATTGGTTTACCTGGGACTGAGGAGCTACCAGGGACATGGAATTTTTAATTTTAAAACTGGGGAAGTCTTGGGCAAACGGGACCTGTTACCCACCAGAAGTTTAAGCCAGTTAACCATGAGTATAAGTGTGAAGGAAAGAAATACCTAAAGTTACAAATGGAGTGTCAGAAATGTGATGTGATTAAGTGTGTTCTTCCATGATGCATTACTTGCTTTACCATCGGGTTCATCTTGCTGAGAATGCGTGATTACTGCTTTGACATTTGTGTTGTGTAGATGTAGAAATTTTTGGAAAAGCTCAGTGCAAAAGATATGGGCATCACTCCTCAGAGGCCACAGTGGAGGGATGAGGAAGAGGGGTAGGACAGACCCTGTAGGCTGGTCCCTGAGCTTGAACTTAGCCTGGGCCTCAGGGAGCACCTACTGCTTAGGGCTCCACCTCCTCACCCAAACATACCCTTCTCCCAAAGTATTTTAGGTAAGGGATTCAGAAGACAGCCCCTCGCCTCTGATATTTTCTATCCTAGGAACAAATGTTTCTGCTGAGGAAGTGTGCCATGGGATTCAGATTCTCATTAGAAACATTATCGTATTGTTTGGCAGACAACTTTCTTCTTTCTTCTGAAAACAGGAAGCAAATTTAGAATAGGTCTAATCTAGGAGAAGAATAAGGAACATAATTAAGCAGCATAAATGATGTAAAGTAGCTTCCAAGTGAGGAAAACTTACAACATTTTAAAGAAAGGTAACTAGGCATAGACAGTAAAAGCTAAAGCAAGCTTTTTTTTTCCTGATAGAATTTGTCACAATTATATTGTTTTTCTGTTTTTTTGTTCCTGTGCCATAAAGATATGAGTCAATGTATTTTAAACTATGTTCTTTTTTCGATCTCTTTTTTTATTGTTGTTCAAGTACAGTTGTCTCCACTTTCCCCCAACAACTCCCCCCCCTCACCCAGCCATCCCCACCTCCCACTCTCAATCCTACCCCTCTTTGGCTTTGTCCATGTGTCCTTTATATTTGTTCCTTCACAATCCTTCCCCTACTCCTTACTCCCCATTATCCCCTTCTACCTCCTCTCCGGTTACTGTCAGTTTGTTCTTAATTTGAATGTCTCTGGTTATATTTTGCTCATTTGTTTGTTTTGTTGATTAGGTTCCACTTATAGGTGCGATCATATGGAATTCGTCTTTCACCACCTGGCTTACTTCACTTAACATAATGCTCTCCAGATCCATCTATGCTGTCACAAAGGGTAGGAGTTCCTTTTTTCTTTCTGCTGCATAGTATTCCACTGTATAAATAGTTTTGTACCAATGGCATAGTTTTATTCCCATGTACAATAGGTTTTTAATCCATTCATTTACTGATGGACACTTAGGTTGCTTCCAGCACTTGGCTATTGTAAATTGTGATGCTATGGACACTGGGGTGCATAGGTTCTTTTGAATTGGTATTTCAGGATTATTAGGGTATTGTCCCAGCAGTGGAATTGCCAGGTCAAAAGGCAGTTCCATTTTTCATTTTCTGAGGAAATTCCATACTGTTTTCCACAGCGGCTGCTCCATTCTGCATTCCCACCAACAGTGCACTAGGGTTCCCTTTTCTCTACAACATTACCAGCACTTGTTGTTTGTTGATTTGTTTGTGATAGCCATTCTGTCTGGTGTGAAGTGGTATCTCATTGTGGTTTTAATTTGCATCTCTCTGATGGCTAGTGATGCTGAGCATCCTTTCATATGTCTCTGGGCCCTCTGTATGTCTTCCTTGGAGAAGTTGATTATGCTCAGGTTTGCTTTAGGTGATTACCTTTTACAGATAACAGAAAAAGGATGTTGCAAATGCAAGGAAAAAGTGGTTAAACTGGTTACACTCAGTCCTTGGGAGGTCTAGTACAGACTTCAGGAAGTTACTTCAAAGATATGCATTAAACGTTTGCTGCCTTAACTCAGATGAGGGAGTTTTAGCAAAAGCAAGCCTCAAAGCTGCATAGGTACAATGCTGGCCTGGTTCCCCATGGGAAAGCCGATCTGTAGGCCTGGCTCCTATGTGCCACCTTGCACCTGTTGGTTTTCCAAACCAGGGCTGAGCTACATTCACCATTGCCATGTGGACCAATTCCCTACAGCATGGAATATCTGAGATTTTCCTGCCTATGTTTTACTATCAGACTTCAACAGTGTTGTGACTAATTTAAGTCTTTTCTCCACTTTGAGTTTATTTTTGTGTATGGTGTAAGTTGGTGGTCAAGTTTCATTTTTTTATATGTAGCTGCCCAGCTCTGCCAACACCATTTGTTGAAGAGACTATTTTTACTCCATTTTATACTTCTTCCTCCTTTGTCAAATATTAATGGACCATAGAGGCTTGGGTTTATTTTTGGGCTCTCTATTCTTTTCTGTTGATTTATGTATTTGTTCTTATGCCAGTATCAGACTGTTTTGATTACTGTGACCTTGTAATATAGTTGGATGTCAGATGTTGTGATCCCTCCTACTTTGTTCTCCCTTTCAAAATTGCTGCAGCTGTTCAGCATCATTTATGGTTCCATATAAATTTTTGAAATGTTTGTTCTATGTCTGTGAAATATGCCATTGGTACTTTAATAGATATTGCATTGAATCTGTAAATTGCTTAGGGTAGTATGGACATTTTGATGATGTTAATTCTTCTGATCCTTGAACATGGTATATGTTTCCATTTGTTTGTGTCTTCCTTGATTTCTTTCTTCAGTGTTGTGTAGTTTTCTTTTCTTTTTTAAATTTTAAGAGTTTTATTTATTTATTTTTAGAGAGGGATGGGGGGAGAGAGAGAGAGAGAGAGAGAGAGAAAGAGAGAGAGAGAGAGAGAAACATCAATGTGTGGTTTCTGGGGGACCTGGCCTGCAACTCAGGCATGTGCCCTGACTGGGAATCAAACCTGCAATGCTTTGGTTCGCAGCCCGCACTCAATCCATTGAGCTATGCCAGCCAGGGCAAGTTTTCTGAGTATAAGTCTTTTACCTCCTTGATTAGGTTTATTCCTAGGTACTTTATATTTCTTGTTGCTATATCAAATTGGATATATTTCCTGATTTCTGTTTCTAATATTTTGTTACTGGTGTACAAAAATGCCTTCCATTCTGAATATTGACTTTGTATCCTGCTGTTTTGCCAAATTCACTTATAAGGTCAAATAGTCTTTCAGTGGAGTCTATAGGATTTTCTATGTACACTATCATGTCATCTGCAAACAATGACGGTTCTACTTCCTCCTTTCTAATTTGGATGCCTTTTATTTCTTTTTCTTGTCTAATTGCTGTGGCTAGGACTATGTTGAATAGAAGTGGTGACAGCAGACATCCTTGTCTTGATCTTGATCTTAATAGGAAAGCTTTTAGTATTTGACCTTTGAGTACGATGTTGGCTCTGGGTTTCTCGTATATGGCTTTTATTATGTTGAGGAATGCTCCCTCTACTCCCACTTTCCTGAGTGTTTTTATCATAAATGGTGTTGTACTTTATCAAATGCTTTTTCAACATGTATTGATATAATCATGTGATTTTTGTCCTTTGTTTTGTTTATGTGATGTACTATGTTTATTGATTTGTGAATATTGTACCATCCTTTCATCCCTGGGATGAATCCCACTTGATCATGGTGTATGATCTTTTTAATGTATTGATGGATGCAGTTTACCAATATTTTGTTGAGGATTTTAGAGTCCATGTTCATCAGCAAAATTGGCCTGTAGTTTTCTTCCTTTGTTGTGTCTTTATCTGGTTTTGGGATTAGAATGATGCTGGCTTCATCAAAAGAGTTTGGGAGTCTTCCATCCTCTTGGATTTTTTGAAATTGTCTGTGAATGATAGGGGTTAACTCTTCCTTACATGTTTTGTAAAATTCTCCTACAACACCCTCTGGTTCAGAGTTTTTGTGTGCCAGGACTTTTTTGATTACTTCTTCAATTTCATCAGCTCTTATTGGTCTGTTCAGGCTTTCTTCTTCTTTTTCATTGAGTTTGGAAGGTTATATTTTTTCTAGAAATTTGTCCATTTCACCTAGGTTTTCAAATTTTTTGGTGTATAGTTCTTTGTAGTAATTTCTTACAATCCTTTGTATTTCTGTAGTATCAATTGTAATCTCTCCTCTTTCATTTCTGATTTTATTTATTTTCTCCTCACTCTTTTTTTTTTCTTGATGAGTCTGCTTAAAGGCTTGTTGGTTTTGTTTATCTTTTCAAAGAACCAGCTCTCAAATTTATTGATCCTTAGAATATTCCTTTAGTCTGTGTATCATTCAATTCTGCCCTGATCTTGGTTATCTCCTTCCTTCTACTTGCTCTGGGCTGTCTTTGTTGTTGTTCCTTGGGTTCTTGTAGACATAGGATTAGGTTGTTTATTTGAAATGTTTCTATCATTTTTAGGTAGGCCTGTGTCGCTATGAACTTCCCTCTTAGGACTGCCTTTTCTGTGTTCCATAAGTTTTGCATTATCGTAAGTTCATTTTTGTTTGTTTCCAGAAACTTTTGATTTCTTCCTTGATCTCATTCTTGACCCATTCATTGTTTAATAGCATGCTATTCAATCTCCATGAGCTTGAGTGTTTTTGAGTTTGTTTCTTGAGGTTGGTTTCTAGTTTCAGCCTCTTGTGGTCAGAGAAAATGTTTGATGTGATTTTAATTTTCTTGAATTTGTCGAGGCCTGTTTTGTGTCCTATCATGTGGTCCATCTTTGAAAATATTCCATGTGCATTTGAAAAGAATGTGTATTTTGCTTCCTTGGGATAAAAGGTTCTATATATATCTGTTAAGTACTTTTGATCTAGGGCATTGTTCAATGCCTCAATATCTTTGTTGATATTGTTTTGGAAGATCTAATTATTTCTGACAGTATGATGTTAAAATCCCCTAGTATAAGTGTGTTGCTGTCTATGTCTTTTTTGAAGTCCTCCAAGGTTTTCCTTATATATTTGGGTGATGCTATGTTGGGTACATGCATGTTTATAATGTTTATGTCTCCTTGATGGATTTTTCCCTCAAGTATTATTAAGTGTCCTGTGTTTCTTTTTATGGCCTTTGTTTTGAAGTCTATTTTGTCTGATATGAGTATTGCCAGCCAGGATTTTTTTCTTGTCCATTTGCTGGAATATTTTTTCCAACCCTTCACTTTCAGTCTGTGTAGGTCTTTTGTTCTGAGGTGAGTCTATTGTAAACAGCACATGTGCAAGTCATGTTTTCTTATCCATTCAGCTACTCTATATATTTTGATTGGAGCATTTAATGCATTTACATTTAAGGTTATTATTGATAGCTACTTATTCATTGCCATTTTATTCCCTTCATACCTGTGTTCCTCTCTCTCACACTTTTTCTTACTTTTTTTTAAAGCACTCCCTTTAGCATTTCTTGCCGTTTTGATTTGGTCGAGGTGTATTCTTTGAGCCTTCTTTTGTCTGGAAACTCCTTATTTCACCTTCCAGTTTAATTTGAGAGCCTTGGTGGATAGAGTAGTTTTGGTTGCAGGCCTTTGCTTTTCTTTACTTGGAATATTCCTTCCCATTCCCTTTGGGCTTGTAATGTTTCTGTTGAGAAGTCAGCTGCCAGACTTATCAGAGTTCTCTTGTATGTAACTTCCTGTTTCTCCCTTGCTGCTTTTAAGATTCTCTCTTTGTCTTGGAATTTTGCCATTTTAATTATAATATGTCTTGGAGTGGGCCTCTTTGGATTCCTTTAGACTGGGACCCTCACTGCTTCCTAGATTTGTGTGACTGTTCTCACACCAAATTTGGGAAGTTTTCCATCATTACTTTTTCAAATAGATTTTCTATCCCTTGGTCTTCTTCTCCTTCTGGTATTCCTATTATATGGGTATTATTACATTTCATGTTGTTCTGCATTTGCTTTAACCCCTCTTTTTTCTTTTTGAGTCTTTTTTCCTTTTCTTGCTTTTCTTGAGAGTTTTTTTCTACCTTGTCCTCCAGCTCATTAATTTGATCCTCTGTATAATCCAGCCTGGTTTTGATTCCTCGTACTGTGTTCTTTAATTCAGAGATTTTATTCTTCATTTCCTCTTGACTCTTGTTGATAGTTTCTATTTCCTTTTTCATGTTGATATAGTTTGCAGTAAGCTCTTTGCAGTTTTCCTGTAGTTTTTTTTTGGTAATTCTCAGTGAACTCATTGAGCTTTCTTATAAGCATTACTTTGAAGTTTATATCTGATAGTTGACTCACCTCTATTTCATTTAACACTGTTTCTGAGGATTCCTTCTTTCCTTTATTTTGGGGGTTGTTTCATTGTTTGTGAGACTCTTCTTGTTTGCCTCTGCTTCTTAAATTGATCTGTTTTGACTCCCTGAGTTTGTTGTGTGAACTTCTATGGTCGAAGACTTGGAGCAGTGTCCTTGAGCTCTTGAACTTAATGCTCTTGGGATGCTCTTTATGCTTTTTGAGTTGAGTTTGTGGATGTAATTGGGTTTTGATTGTTGTTGGGTTGAGGTTTTTTTTGGTTTCTTCCCTCCAGCTGGTTTATTGAGAGTCAGTCTGCCCACCCCATCTTGTATGGTATTGTGCAGGTGCAGTCAGTTAGTGCTGAAGCTTATTCTTTTGTCTGTCTGAAGTTATAAGGCTTCTCTCTCACTATTGTTCAGTTTTTTGTTCTGGGAGATTTTCCCACATTTTAGTTGAAATTCAGATTGGTCCTAGGAGGAGGTTAGTGTGGCTTCCATTGACTCCTCCACCATCTTGCCTCTCTAAACTATGTTTTGCCCTGATGAGTATGGCTCAGTGGGTTGAACATTGTCTGTAAACATTGTCTGGAAAGGTTGCTGGTTCAATTCCTATTACATGTCTGGGTTGTGTCCCGGTCCTGGATGGGGGCATGTGAGAGGCAATCATTTGATATATCCCTTGCACATTGATGTTTCTCTCCCTTTATTTCTCCCTCCCTTCCCCTCTCTCTAAAAATAAATAAAATCTTTTAAAAAATTATACATTCTTAGTGTTTGAGGTATGTTAAAATACAGACATTGTGGTATATTTGGGGAATACACTGGGGTGCAGTTGCCCTTATGGAACCCTCCCTCAACCACCCTTACACTTAGGGGAGTTAAAGCATGAAGGACATTGGTTTCAAAAATGTGTGCAATCTGAACTTTGCAGTGGGGGTTGGGTTTCGGGGCAGGCAGAAGGCAGCGCTGTGCAGTCTTGCTGTGCCAGGGAGGAAAAGCTTCCCTTTACTTTCTGGGTTCTTCTGGCTGGACTAATAATCAAAGTGACATGAGACAGATTATCAGGAGAAAAACAAATTAATGTTTAATAACATACACACCTCCTGGATACCTGGGAGAAACCAAGGAATACTGAGTAATTGACCAAAATAGAGGAAGGCACCACCTTGAATATAACTCTCAGCTAAAGAAGCTGCTGGGATAGGGTGCTGTGGCCACCGACTGGCAGTGACCACGGAACGCTGTGGATTGCTCGTTGACCCACGAGAAAAACACACAGAAACAACCAAGTTCTGTGGGGAAGTAGGGACAGAATTTGGACCCTCTCTCTAGTGGTGCCTTGGCCACCCTCCCTAGAGGAGAGAGCCCCTAGGGGAGAGTGCCATGTTCTCCTGTCCCAGCAGACTTTTATTGGGTTCCTTTGCATAAGAATTCAGGTAAAGTTCATTACTCATTGCCAGGAAGAAAGGATCAAACAATAGACAACAAGGAAGTCTGAGGACCTATTTTGAGTCAGGGTCAAAGAGCTGTAAAACTTTGAGGAACAAACTTACTTCCTCCTTGGACCCTTCTTTCAATTGAGAGCATTCTAAACAAAGCAGGTTTCACAGGATTTTACATATTATTTCTTAGGCCTGATCACCTGGGGAACCTGCCCTTTTCAGCACAGGGCTGCACCACTCTCTGTCATTGTTTCAGGCTTAGGTGGAGCAAGGGAATTAGGGCAACCAAGAGATAAGGAGATTTTCTTGCAGACCATGAGCACTCAGGCTTTGTCAAAGCTGAGGGGCGAGAGTCCATCCCCCCTTTTGCTGTAGCCCCCAAAGTCCTTCCTTGGGGGCCTCCCATGTGATCGTGTCTGTCTTAGGTCATTCCCCCCTTGGGGAATCTTACCCGTCATTGGCTAACTGACCAAGCATTAGGGACCAGGCAGGGTGAAGTAAAAGGAGCAGAAGCAGCGCTCCTGCCAGGGAGATAAGCTTGTCTCCTTGCTGGCTTACTGTTCCAAGGTCATTCCCTCAGCCTTAGCCTAGGCAGGGGTTACAGCTTCTGAAACCAGGCAGGGCGGTTCCCAACAGGGCATCTGTGTTGGGTGGTGACCAGGAAAAGCACAGTGAACAGGGTAAAGCTGTTATCCAGATTTAAGTTGCAGAATAAAGTAAGAACCTTCTCCATTGAAAGCAGGCCAGGTAGAATGAGGGAAACACCCTTACAGTTGGAGATTTCCTTTAAAAATGTAAAGTCCCTTACAAAGGGGAACTTGTACTTGGATTCCAGAGCTTCTCCCAGGTCTGATGTTTCTCTCAGTATTCCAAAGAGGCAAATTTTGGGGTGGCAAACTGCCCCTCTTCAGCTGCTCACCTTAAGGTCCAGTCTACTAGAGGGGAACAATGCAGAGCAACCAGGAGGGCAAGCTAATGACAGAGGAAGGAGGCCCATGAGGTGTTAGTTTATTCAGCACTAGGAAGGTCAAGAATTAAAGCTGGGAAAAGGAAACAACCTGAGTCTGAAATATTTCACCTAGCTACACAGCCTAGCTGCACAGTTAGGTGGATTCAGGTGCCTGATTGTCTTCTTCTGAGCCTTGGCACAGAAAGCCACTGGGGGCAGGGGAGAAAAGCTGCCCTGACTTAGCTGGAGGCTACTCTGCAAGGACACTGAGCAGGTGGCTTCCAGTCACTGACTGGGTGAGAGGCGGTGGGTGCCTTCTCTAGTCAGCAAGCTATGTTTACATTATGAAATGATTTTTTCAGTTACCAAGGACCATAGTTTGGTAAATTATGTGAGTCTGAATATGTGTGTGTATTATTAAAGGCAAATGGTGAACTAAAATAGTGTGAATGAAAAAAGGGTTTTGTAATAAATCTGACAAAATGAGGGGCAAAGTAATCTTGTAAGAGGGTATAGGCTTAACAGGGTGTAGGGTGAGAGGCCCCAGAGCCCCCCACAAGCCTAGTTTGGGGGCTGGGAAAGGCAGCAGCACAGGGATTGAGAGTTATTTTGCTTATCAGCAACAGCAGGCTAGCTTAATAGCCTCTTCGGAGCCAGGGAGTTGGGCATTACTTTGACCTGTGATGTAGCTAGGAGACAGCTACCCCCAGTTACAGTGCCTGCAGGAGAGATTGGAGATGATTCGCTCTACACTGTATGCTCCACACCATAGGGCCACACCTGCTATGGCAGAGACTAACTATGACAGCCAAGAAAGGCAGAGAATATGGGAGTGCTAGCATGGGTAGCTGATTGTGGGAGAAGTCGGAAACGGGGTTATAGAGGAGGTTCCAGGCTGGGATTAAAAAAAAAAAAGGCAGGTTGCCATGTGGGACAGGGACAATGAGGAAAAATGCAAGACCATGCAGGAAAAAAAGGGGTGAAAGCACTCTTGCAGGCGGTCCACAAGGAGGTGCCACGTGGTTTTGGATTAAGAACTGGAGACCATGACAACACAGCTGCTGGTGCTGGGGCCTGAAGGAGACCTGCCCAGTTTAGCACAGACTACTGGGAGATACCAGAAGTGACCTGCAGACTTCTGTTTTTTTCTTTGAAGGGCAGTACTTCTGAATGGTATGCTCTGAGACTGGTTTGCCAGGGCAAAGGTTGCAGTGCAGGACTGTGTGTTTGTGGGTATATCTTAGTTTCTAAAGGAAGTGAGATTTAATAGTAGAATTCCACCGTTATTCTAAATCTGTATAACTTTTCATTAAAATAGTTCCTTTTCTTTTTACTGAATGCTAGCTAGCATTGGGAGCCACAGTTCCTAACACAGTGGCAGACAAAGAAGAATCATAGTACAGAAAGACCATGGTGCAGAGGATTGTTTCTGTAACAATCTCACAGGGTGATCTGATCATAAATTCATAACTGGACAGGTCAGGTTTAGTAGTCTCACCCCAGGCCTGTAAAAGTTTTATCTTTACCTTAAGCAAGCCCAGCTCATTGTTATTGTGCATCTAGGTTGACACACTTTTGAAATGCTAGAAATAATCCTCTTTTCCACACCCCTCAGAGGCATAGTCACCCTCAAAGGGGCACATAATCTTAACTATCCTGTATATTGCTTTCTTCTACCTGCATGTAATCTTTCTTATGTTCCTGCCTTGACTCCAAATACATAAAAAGAAACCACAAAACTCATTTTCTGTAGCATTTGAGATTCTGCTTTCTGGCATGTCATCAGTTTTTCTCAAATAAACTCCAATTCTCATAAAAATTCTCTACAGGTTTGGACATTCTAACATTGACAATAGTATAAAATAATTGAAGTTAACATCCTTTGCCTTAAAAGCCCATGACTGACATTTAAGCTAAAGAAATTGCTTTCTTATGGTAGAATGTTATTTATTTTGTGGCTGTTTCATGCTTAACTACCTGAGGTTCCAGTACAAGATTATCTGTTCTTTTAAGGGGTTAGTACAGTAAGGCTATTGATCGGTGGAGGTAATTTTAGTATTTAGTTTTTTATTATTTGATACTTAGCATTTTAGTATTCTTAATTTTAATTTCTTAAAAAGTTTCCTGGCAGGATTTAAATGAAGAAAAATGAAAATGTATGTGTTAAGAGTGGACCAAAGTTTTCTCCAGACTCTTCTTGGGCATTCTTTGTCTTGCTTCTTAAGAAAGCAGTGAGGGGGCCCAACAAGTGAAGGGTCTTGAGTGCCTCATGGGCAATTTGGACTTTATCTGATGTCTTTCCATATGTCACTTGGTGGATTTGAGTCTCTCTAGTCCTGCTTTCTATAGAGTTGTGTTTATAACTTAATGAGATCTATTTTCAGTGATTGTGTCAAAACATATGAAATCAATGGTATTGAGTTTCAAAGTAAACATTAGGACAACTACACTTTATTTTAATAATATTCGTGATTTGTGGAAACATTTTGACAATCAACTAATTTCTTTTTTCTTTCCTCCCTTCTTTCCTGGGAATAAACCTATGAGTCATGGTGAAGCCCAGGATAAAAAGGAAGTGGGCAGAAATAAGGTGCTCCAGCAGCAAGTCAAGAGCTGTAGAGGGAGGACCAATTCTAGGGCATGGTTCCCAGAATGATGGGAATGGGGTCACAGCTTAGGAGCAGATTGCAGGCCCTGCAAGATGGTGAGCCTTCAGGAGCCAAACTAGGGGTCTCTCATTCCAGTGTAGCTTTTTATCTATTATCTTCTCTCTCTGCAGTTCTTTAGAAATCTGGCCATTTCAGCATTTACTCTTATTCTTGTAGGCACAGAATTTATTTGAGTGGATTTAAGCACAAAGAGATTCATTCTTAAGCAAGATAAGTGTTAGTTGATTTAAATAAGTCCCTAGAGGTCCCTGGCTGGTGTGGCTCAGTGGATTGAGTTGTGGCCTGTGAATCAAATGGTTACAGGTTTGATTCCTGCCACCCAAGCACATGTCTGGGTGGCAGGCCAGGTCTCTTGTGTGAGATGTGCAAGAGGCAACCAAGCATTGATGTTTCTCTCCCTCTTTCTCCCTTCTTTCCCAAATCTTAAAAAAATAAAATATTCTTGGAGGAACTAAGGAGAAGCTAGTATAGTAAGTGCTCATAGATCCTTCACTAGCATATTGTACTGTTTTACACTTCCCTCCTTTTTTTTTTCCTGGAGTATTTTAAAGCAGATCCCAGAAAACTTGTTATTTTCCATGTATATACCTTAGTCTGCATACCTAAAGGGAATGTAACTAACGTTTTGCCCCTGGGGCTGCTCTCCTTTGCTGCCTTTCTCAACCAGTCACTCGGAAGACAATGAAGCCATTCTAGCTAGTGCAGGTTCAGGCCATCAGCAGAGTTCTGGAGGGAGAACCACCCTCTGAGGCCAAGAGGAGATCCTGAACTGCCCAGTCCGACATTCCTGGACATGTGCCCTTCGCCTTGTTCACATCCACACTCTGGATGGGAAGGCATAATGCAAAAGGATGGAAAGGTTATTAGGGAGTGGCTCCTGCATGAGCCTAGTAAGCTCCATCTAACTGTCTTAGAGTCCGCCAAGGCCACAGCTCTTGACCCTGACTCTGTTTTTAATCTCTGCACTCAACAGAGAAGCACTGAATGTCAACCGATCAGGAGCCCTTTCTTTGCAAAAGAGGTACCATAAATTATACTCGGAAAGTAGATTAAAAATAGTGTCACATTGTGGGTCCCAGCCAAAGAATCTCTGAAGATGGTTTCAAGCAGACCTTCTAGAAAATCTAAAAGAATCTTAATGGAAATGAAGCTTCCTGCCAAATACAGCCATACATGTACTATTAAAGCACAAAACACTTGTTCCTAATTTGAAGCCACTTTTCTTATCTTCACTGATTATAACTTCTTATTTTCTTCAGAATATAAAATCTTAATACTATATATTTTAGTGATTTAGTTATCATCACAGAATAGTTTATATAAATTTGGACAGTTTTGCTAGTTTTTGTGTCTAGATGTTCCAGGATTTATTTATTCTGGGAAAAGTTACTTTAGACTAAGATGCCATCACATCGAAGTACAATGTCAACGTTATGAATTTTGTCATCTCAATGTGGTGGACAGGCTGCAGACTTTTCTTCTGGAAAAGGATCTTCAATCTGTTCCAGGCAATACTGGGCAGGGGTGTCAATCACATGCCCACCTGCCTGAAGTGTGATGTGAGGCCTAGGTTTGTCAAATTGGGTTCTTTTCAGCAATTGATATGGCTACTTGGGAAAGACAGAGTTCTACTATTGTCTCTGGCTGTTGTTAATTGTAAACAATATCAACCTAGACTTGCCACTGGCCAACTTTGCTCTCAAGTGGAGAGAGCTGGCCTGAGATGGATGTGAGAGAGAGGATGGCAGAACCAATGGTAGGTTCTGCTGCCCCCATTTGAAGCCCTGAGGCCAGCCACTTTTGGACCCAGACTTGTGCCTTAAGTCCTCAGCTATGTGAGCCGATGAATCACTTTCAATTTGCCTTTCCTTCAGCTAGTTGTAATTTTTTAAAGATAAACTTTAAAAATTTCTGTTTGTATAATATACATATAACATAAATTTATCATCTCAATCATTAATTGTACAATTTTGTTATATTAAGTACATTCATATTTTTGTGCAAACATCACTGTCGTTCATCTCCAGACCTTTTTTTTATCATCCCAAACTGAAAGCCCATGCCCATTTAAGAACTCCCAATGATTTCCCTCCCCCAGCCCCTGGAAACCAGCTTTCTACTTTCTGTCTCTATGAGTTTGACTATTCTAAGGGCCTCACATATGTAAGTGGAATCATACAGTATTTGTCCTTTTGTAACTGTCTATTTTTATTTGGCATGAAGTCCTCAAAGTTCATCTACATTAAAGCATATCTCAGAATTTTCTTCTTAAGGCTGAATAATAATATACCATTGTATGTATATATTGCATTTTGTTTATCTATTCATTTGTTGATGGACACTTGGCTTACTTCCACTTTTTACCTATTATGAATAATGTACCCTTCACCTACCTTCTCCCAGTGATAACATCTTACAAAATTATATAGTGCAATACCATAGCCAGAATATTAACACTGATATAATCTACGGATTTTATTCAGATTTTCTGTTTTACATGTACTGATTTGTGTGTGTGTGTGTGTGTGGTTAGTTCTATGCAATGTTATCACATACATAGGTTTGTGTGTCCACCACCAGTCAAGATATGGAATAGTTTCATCACCACTAAGATCTCTTGTGTTGTCACATCAGCCCTCTTCCCTCTCCTTTTTTCCTTCCCCACACTGTCCTTAATGACTGGGAACTACTAATATGTTCTTCATTTCTACAATTTTGTCAGTTCCAGAATGTTATAAAAATGGAATCATACAGTATATATTCTTTAGGATTGGCTTTTTATTTATCACAATTCTCTGAAGATTCATCCTAGTTGTTGCTTGCTTCAGTTGTTCATTAAAAAAAAATAGTTCATTAAAAACAATTTTGTGTTATACCACAAGTGCCACAGTATAAGAACACCGGGGCTGTTTCCAGATTTTGGCTATTACTAATAAAGCTGTGATAAAGATTGGTTGGAAGGTTTTGATATGACACAAGTTTTAATTTCTATGGGATAAATGCCTGAGAGTATAAGTTAATGGTCATATGGTGATTACAAATTTAGTTTTACAGGAAACCACCAGACTGTTTCTCAGGATTGCTATACCATTTTACATTCCCACCAGTAATGTGTAAGCAATGTGTGAGCAATGTGTGATCCAGTTTCTCTATCTTTGCCAGCATTTGGAGTAGTTACTAATTTTTATTTTGATAGGTGTATAGTGATATTTCACTGGGGTTTTAATTTGCATTTCTCTGATGACTAATGAAGATGAACACTTTTTCATGTACTTATCTGCTGTCTGTATGTCCTCTTCTGTGAAGTGTCTGTTGACATCTTTCTACCATTGTCTAATAAGAAAATTTTATATTGTTGAGGTGTGAGTTGAATTATATAATCTAAGTACTAGTCCTTGGCTGGATATGTGCTTTCCAAATATTTTCTCCTAGTTTGTAGCTTATCTATCTTCTTAACAGGCCTTTCATAGAGCAAAGTAATTTAATTTATATGAGGTCCAATTTATCAATGTTTCCTTTTATGGATTATATATTTGCTATTAAGTTTTCTAAGAACTCTTTGCTTAGCTCTGGATCCCAAAGGTTTTTCTCTAACTTTTTTTCTAAAAGTTTTATAGGTTTATGGTTTATATTTATGATCCATTTAACCCCTTATAACTTACTTACCTCCTTGAAGGCCCTTTCTCCAAAAACAGTCACATTCTAAGGTGCTGGGGGTTAGGATTCCAACATATGAATTTTGAAGGACATAACTTAACTCATAGAAATCAGAAAGAGTGATCTTGCCATTTTATTCTTTATAAAATTATTTGGTTATTCTAGGGTTTTTCTTTTCTCATGTAAATTTTATAATAAGCTTGTATATATACACAATAAAACCTTGCTGGGATTTCGATAGGGTTGCATTAAATTCATAGATCAATTTCGGAAGCATTGACACCTTTACTATGTTGAGCTGTCAGTGTTCCAAAGGAGTCATCCTAAGATGTGCCTTTGTGGTATGCGGGTTGTTTTCAGCTAATGGCAACTTTAGCTGAGAAATTTCTGTTCCTCCCTTAAGTACCTAGAAGAACTTGAATTAGGTACCTTGTTTATAATAAGAATATATCAGAGATAACCTTTTTTGACCTACCTGTGTGGTAGACCAAACTACTAATTACTGAATATGTTCTCTCCCTGCAATGACCTTCTGAAGCCCAGGGTGCATTACCTCATCCCTAGCTCAGGATGTCATATATACACATTTTACCTTTCTGACTCTGAATCTTTCATGCATGTGGGGTCTCTGACCCTCTCATGCATGCAGGATTTCCATACATATGTATGTATGAGATTTGGCTAGTTTCTGTTGCCAATCTGTCTCATGTCTATTTGATTATTAGACCAGCTCAAAGAACCTGAGGATAAAGTTTTTTTTTTCTCCCACAGCATCTTCTAACCTATGAACATGGAACATCTCCATTTATTGATGTCTTTGACTTTAAGCTTGTTTTCATTTCTTCTCTGTCACTTGTAACAGAAAAACATACTCTTTGATTGTAAGAAGTTTTTCATTGTGAGTAGCTGAAGAATACATATACACTTATGAATATATGTGTGCTATATTTTGTCTGTTTTTATTAATGAAAAATCTATATTATTTAACAAGTAAATGTACATGATTTAAAGATATTTCTTTCGACAGTCTTCTTACAACTAAGTCAATCAAACTTTAGATGATCATATTTGAAAATCCTGGTAAAAGAGCTCTCTCAAAAGGAAAACCTCATCAGCAAGTAAGAGAGGCCCTTGCATATCACCTGTATCTGTTCTATGCAGGGGTTCATATACAACAGGATGCTTGTGATGAAGTGGACAGCATTTGATTATACATCTGATGGCCTGCTGGTCTGCCCCAAAGTGCCCTGTGCACTCTCTGCTGCTGCCATCAGGGCGGGCTCAGGGGCTCTGTCATGTGGAGGCTTTTTTGCTCTTGCACTCCTGCAACTGTACAGGGTGTATGGTGAAGCAGTACAGGCACTTTATGTTCCTCTTGTCTGTCACTCCCATTTTCTTCTTCTGGAAATTCGATGTCTTAATTCTGACACCAAATATGGAATATTTTCTGACACTAACCAGTTTTGTGATTCTGACACCAGATGGGTGTCCTACAATTGAATTCAATTTTGACACTGACTCTTTGAGGTAGCACAGACCCCCCAAGACTGTCCCCACTTGAGACACCAGTCCCATGTCCCAGGTTGTCACCTGTGTGTGCTCTGACAAACCAGTTATATTCAAAGACTCTCCTGTTCTCCTCCTCAGGTTTGATAATTCAGTAGAATGACTCACAGACCTCAGGAAAACACTTTACTTCCATATAACTCAAAACTGACAAATAGAAGGGATATACAGGGCTGGGTACAGGGTAGGGTGTGTGGAACTTCCATGCCCTCTTCTGGTGTACTCCTCTCCCAGAAGACTCATGTGTTCACTATGCCAGAAACTCTCCACATCTATCTAGTTCAAGAGTTTTTATAACCCAATCTCCAGGGCCTGCTCCTTATCTCAGGAGGTCTGGGGAAGTTCCTACCCTTTAATCCTATGTTTGGTCACCAGCCACGTTCTGAAGCTGTCTTGGGACCCCACCCTAAGTCACCTTATTAACATAAACTCAGGGATGTTCAAGAGGGGATCCTCATGAGTAACTAAGGGCACTCCCATTTCCCAGGAAATTTGAAGGGTTTTAGGAGCTCTGCCTGGAATCAGGGACAAAGATCAAATATGTATATTTTATTATACCACAGGAACTATGGTTCGATTAGTCATTTTAACGTTTCTGAGCTTTCAGTTTCTCTGATAACTTTTCTCTTTCCTTCACAAATTCTCCTTCCAAATTCTGTTCTCTGCTCTTTCTCTCTGTGTGTTTCTTCTTGTTAAGACTGGTGGAAGAATGGAAGGAATAATGGATAAAGAGGAATATAATAAGGGGGAGAAACAGAAGGTAGATTTGAAAATTAACACAGGTAAGAATTCAACTTACTATCCACAGCACAGAATGTCCCCTGAAAAATAACAGGGAACAGGTAAGAGTTAGTGCCTTTGGGGAAGGAGGCTGTGGGATGAGGCACATGATTCATGATTGAATTTTTTAATCCTTGTGGTGTGTTACCTATTTTTAAAAAATCGCTTCTGTCTCTGTCTCAGCAAAATGAGAATATAACCTCTCAATTAACACAGAGGAAAAAGAATATGAAGAAAATGTCAATTTAATAGGAAGTAGGGTTAACAGACAACTCAATCAGATGAAAGAAATAACCAAATAGATATGTAATCACAATAAATGGGAAAAGATTAAATACATCTAATAAAAGAAATTTTCATTTAGAACAAGAAAAGTAATCAAGTTTTAAGATTTATGAAAGACAGGCCTACAACAAAATAATTAAGAAATGTTGACAGAGATATGATATACAACTTTTGTTAAGAATAACCACAAAAAAGAAGATTCGGGAAGATGGCAACCTTGTTGGAGGAATCATGATCCCCTTCCCCAGTGCACGGGGGAGAATTTGGCCAATCTGAGGAGGAACAGAGCAGGAGACCACCGATATCACAACATTTATGAAAATAGGACATCAAAAGTTATCCAGACATTGAATAAACGGATGGTAAGAGGACAGCTTCGGGATAATAAGGGCCCTAGGATAGGTGCGGAGAGCAGGCCGGTGCTCCTGGGTCCGTTTAGGGCACCTGGGAGAGTGGAGTCACTGCTCCCTCCCCAGACAACAAGGATTGAGAAGCAGAAGTGCAGGAGTTGTGGGCACCCACGAACTTCCCGGGGACAGTGTACTCCAGTCTGCCGGACCAAGGGAGGCCTTGCCCTGGGCACCTGTGCCCCAAACCTGGTGAGTGTGTGGTTTGGGGGAAGACTGAGACCCCATGGCCGTGAACAAGGGAAGGGCTTCGGGAGCTGGTGTGATTTTGAGCTGGCTCGTGCCCCTCCGGGATACCTGACTCTCAAACGGTGAACACAGAAAAGACACAGTGCTTCGCAGGTTCCTGGGCCCCAGGGTGGTGGCAAAGGGAAGTGCGCAACCCCTCCCAAACCCTGGAGGGTGCATCATGAAACCAGAGGAGAGACGGGTGCTTCCAGCGAAGGTAGAGCCCGTGGAGGGGAAGTACGTGACTCCTCGCAGTCCCAGATGGTGCGATGGTGCACCACGAACCTGGAAGAGAGGCGGGTGCTTTGCTGAATGTAGAGCCTGTGGTGGCAAAGTTGGGGGAGGGGGGTAACCCCTTGCCATCTGCGGAGCTTGCACCCTGAGCCCAGACAGCGATCGAAAAGCTGGTGGCCAGCCCTGAGACTGACTGAGTTCTGTCTGAGAAGGGTGACAAGCATTCTAACCACCCCTCAGCCTGCTTGAGCTGGCAAAAGCAGAAAAACTGGTTTGGCCAGTTAGAAACCAACAAGAGGTTTTTTTTTCTTTCTCTCTGTGTGTGTGTTTTCTTCTTTCTTTCTTTCTTTTTTCTCCCCCCCCATCCTGCTGTTGTTGTTTGATTGTTTGATTTTATCTTGTTTTTGTTTATTAAGCAACTTTTTATTTTTTAACTCTTATTATTTTTATATTTCTCAATTCCTTATGTTTCTCTTCCATCCATCCTAGTGCTATTACTTCCACTCCAAATCTATCTCTCCTGCAATCCATCTTCTGTTTTTTTTGTTTGTTTTTGTTTTTTTGCCTGCAAATTACTGCAAATTTATATTATCTTTTTCTCTCTTTTCTGACATTTTTTATTTCAATAGTATTTTGTTTTTTTCTTTCTGTATAATCTTCTTTGCCTGGCTGGTTATACTATCATTTGATAGGTTCCCCCTGTTACCTCATTCACAGTGTGTTGATAATTCACTGTCCCTCACTTGGGTTCCATTAGTACACCACTCAAGATTCTATACTCATTATTCTTGTTATCTAGATCTCATAGAATCTGCCACAAGATTGTTGCTTCAATATTACTGTAAATAAGACTTATTCCATACACTTGTAAATAAAACTTAACACCCCTAACAGATCTCAGCTCACTTCACAATTTTCTAAACTCTATTAATGTAGGGGTTATCTCTATTCTTTTACACACTACTCCTATTTACTATTCTTTATTCCCATCTTACCTCAGAATCTGACCTCCCACAGCCTCACAGCTTTCTAGATCCAACTAACAATGCTTTCCTCCCCACTAAGAGTCTTATCTTCTTTCCATACTTTCTAAAACAAGGATAGTGGGGTGGAAGATCACGGTTAACACTATACATAGCCAAAGATCTCCCATCTCTTCTCTACTGGCTGCTACTGTAAATATCATAGAATACTGGTTTGCTGTCTTAACCCATTTTGCCTTACTCCTCCAACTGATCACAAAAAAGAGTAGGGGGAAGCTGTGAGCACCAGGATACCCAAAAGAGACTACACCACTGAATCTCACAGGTATTCTACCACAGAAGTTCACACCATAAATACAAAGAACCAGAACAGATCAATTTAAGAAACAGAGGATAACAAGAAGAGTCTCACAAACAGTGAGAAGACAAAGAAACAATCTGCAAATGAAGGGAAAGGAGGAAGCCTCAGAAGGAATGCTAAATGAAATAGAGGCAACTCAACTATCAGATATTCAGTTCAAAGCAACGGTTATCAGGAAGCTGAATGAGCTCACAATGAGCTTCCAGAAACTACAGGGAAACTACAACGATCTCACTGCAAGCTATATCAATATGAAAAAGGAATTAGAAACTATCAACAAAGGCCAAGAGGAAATGAAGAATACAATTTCTGAACTGAAGAACACAGTAGAAGGAATGAAAAGCAGGATTCATGAAGCAGAAGATCAGATCAGTGAATTGGAGTACAAAGTAAAAAAAAACATCCAGAAAGACCAAGAAAAGGAAAAGAGGCTCAGAAAAAAATGAAGAGGGATTAAGAGAAATGCAAGACAATATGAAATGTAATAATATCCATATAATAGGGATACCAGAAGGAGAAGGAGATGAGTGAGGGATAGAAAACCTACTTGAAAAAGTAATGATGAAAAACTTCCCCAATTTGATGAGAGAAAAAGTCACACAAATCCAGGAAACACACAGAGTTCCAATCAAAAGGAACCCAAAGAGGCCTACTTCAAGACACATCATAATTAAAATGGCAAAATTTCAAGACAAAGAGAGAATATTAAAGGCACCAAGGGAGAAAACAGAAGTAACATACAAGGGAGCCCCAATAAGGCTAACAGCTGATTTCTCAATGGAAACACTTCAAGCCAGAAGAGAATGGCAAGAAATATTCCAAGTAATGAGAACCAGAGGCCTGCAACCAAGGCTACTTTACCCAGCAAGGCTCTCAATCAAGATAGAAGGCCAAATAAGGAGCTTCCCAGACAAAAGGAGCCTAAAAGAATATACCTCCACTAAACCAGCTCTGCAAGAGATACTAAACGGTCTGATTTAAGGAAAGGAAGGAAAAGAGAAAGAGAGAGAGGAGCACATGTACATAAATGGCAATGAATAAGTACCTATCAATAATAACCTTAAATGTAAATGGATTAAATGCTCCAATCAAAAGACATAGAATAGCTGAATGGATAAGGAAACATGACCCACACATATGCTGCCTACAAGAGACCCACCTCAGGATA